>OY986986.1:17645478-17688840 GCA_963920545.1 Lepidium didymum | reverse complement strand
CCCTAAACCCTAAACCCTAAACCCTAAACCCTAAACCCTAAACCCTAAACCCTAAACCCTAAACCCTAAACCCTAAACCCTAAACCCTAAACCCTAAACCCTAAACCCTAAACCCTAAACCCTAAACCCTAAACCCTAAACCCTAAACCCTAAACCCTAAACCCTAAACCCTAAACCCTAAACCCTAAACCCTAAACCCTAAACCCTAAACCCTAAACCCTAAACCCTAAACCCTAAACCCTAAACCCTAAACCCTAAACCCTAAACCCTAAACCCTAAACCCTAAACCCTAAACCCTAAACCCTAAACCCTAAACCCTAAACCCTAAACCCTAAACCCTAAACCCTAAACCCTAAACCCTAAACCCTAAACCCTAAACCCTAAACCCTAAACCCTAAACCCTAAACCCTAAACCCTAAACCCTAAACCCTAAACCCTAAACCCTAAACCCTAAACCCTAAACCCTAAACCCTAAACCCTAAACCCTAAACCCTAAACCCTAAACCCTAAACCCTAAACCCTAAACCCTAAACCCTAAACCCTAAACCCTAAACCCTAAACCCTAAACCCTAAACCCTAAACCCTAAACCCTAAACCCTAAACCCTAAACCCTAAACCCTAAACCCTAAACCCTAAACCCTAAACCCTAAACCCTAAACCCTAAACCCTAAACCCTAAACCCTAAACCCTAAACCCTAAACCCTAAACCCTAAACCCTAAACCCTAAACCCTAAACCCTAAACCCTAAACCCTAAACCCTAAACCCTAAACCCTAAACCCTAAACCCTAAACCCTAAACCCTAAACCCTAAACCCTAAACCCTAAACCCTAAACCCTAAACCCTAAACCCTAAACCCTAAACCCTAAACCCTAAACCCTAAACCCTAAACCCTAAACCCTAAACCCTAAACCCTAAACCCTAAACCCTAAACCCTAAACCCTAAACCCTAAACCCTAAACCCTAAACCCTAAACCCTAAACCCTAAACCCTAAACCCTAAACCCTAAACCCTAAACCCTAAACCCTAAACCCTAAACCCTAAACCCTAAACCCTAAACCCTAAACCCTAAACCCTAAACCCTAAACCCTAAACCCTAAACCCTAAACCCTAAACCCTAAACCCTAAACCCTAAACCCTAAACCCTAAACCCTAAACCCTAAACCCTAAACCCTAAACCCTAAACCCTAAACCCTAAACCCTAAACCCTAAACCCTAAACCCTAAACCCTAAACCCTAAACCCTAAACCCTAAACCCTAAACCCTAAACCCTAAACCCTAAACCCTAAACCCTAAACCCTAAACCCTAAACCCTAAACCCTAAACCCTAAACCCTAAACCCTAAACCCTAAACCCTAAACCCTAAACCCTAAACCCTAAACCCTAAACCCTAAACCCTAAACCCTAAACCCTAAACCCTAAACCCTAAACCCTAAACCCTAAACCCTAAACCCTAAACCCTAAACCCTAAACCCTAAACCCTAAACCCTAAACCCTAAACCCTAAACCCTAAACCCTAAACCCTAAACCCTAAACCCTAAACCCTAAACCCTAAACCCTAAACCCTAAACCCTAAACCCTAAACCCTAAACCCTAAACCCTAAACCCTAAACCCTAAACCCTAAACCCTAAACCCTAAACCCTAAACCCTAAACCCTAAACCCTAAACCCTAAACCCTAAACCCTAAACCCTAAACCCTAAACCCTAAACCCTAAACCCTAAACCCTAAACCCTAAACCCTAAACCCTAAACCCTAAACCCTAAACCCTAAACCCTAAACCCTAAACCCTAAACCCTAAACCCTAAACCCTAAACCCTAAACCCTAAACCCTAAACCCTAAACCCTAAACCCTAAACCCTAAACCCTAAACCCTAAACCCTAAACCCTAAACCCTAAACCCTAAACCCTAAACCCTAAACCCTAAACCCTAAACCCTAAACCCTAAACCCTAAACCCTAAACCCTAAACCCTAAACCCTAAACCCTAAACCCTAAACCCTAAACCCTAAACCCTAAACCCTAAACCCTAAACCCTAAACCCTAAACCCTAAACCCTAAACCCTAAACCCTAAACCCTAAACCCTAAACCCTAAACCCTAAACCCTAAACCCTAAACCCTAAACCCTAAACCCTAAACCCTAAACCCTAAACCCTAAACCCTAAACCCTAAACCCTAAACCCTAAACCCTAAACCCTAAACCCTAAACCCTAAACCCTAAACCCTAAACCCTAAACCCTAAACCCTAAACCCTAAACCCTAAACCCTAAACCCTAAACCCTAAACCCTAAACCCTAAACCCTAAACCCTAAACCCTAAACCCTAAACCCTAAACCCTAAACCCTAAACCCTAAACCCTAAACCCTAAACCCTAAACCCTAAACCCTAAACCCTAAACCCTAAACCCTAAACCCTAAACCCTAAACCCTAAACCCTAAACCCTAAACCCTAAACCCTAAACCCTAAACCCTAAACCCTAAACCCTAAACCCTAAACCCTAAACCCTAAACCCTAAACCCTAAACCCTAAACCCTAAACCCTAAACCCTAAACCCTAAACCCTAAACCCTAAACCCTAAACCCTAAACCCTAAACCCTAAACCCTAAACCCTAAACCCTAAACCCTAAACCCTAAACCCTAAACCCTAAACCCTAAACCCTAAACCCTAAACCCTAAACCCTAAACCCTAAACCCTAAACCCTAAACCCTAAACCCTAAACCCTAAACCCTAAACCCTAAACCCTAATACCCTAATACCCTAAACCCTAATACCCTAAACCCTAATACCCTAATACCCTAAACCCTAATACCCTAAACCCTAATACCCTAAACCCTAATACCCTATACCCTATACCCTAATACCCTAATACCCTAATACCCTAATACCCTAATACCCTAATACCCTAATACCCTAATACCCTAATACCCTAATACCCTAATACCCTAAACCCTAAACCCTAATACCCTAAACCCTAAACCCTAAACCCTAAACCCTAAACCCTAAACCCTAAACCCTAAACCCTAAACCCTAAACCCTAAACCCTAAACCCTAAACCCTAAACCCTAAACCCTAAACCCTAAACCCTAAACCCTAAACCCTAAACCCTAAACCCTAAACCCTAATACCCTAAACCCTAATACCCTAAACCCTAATACCCTAAACCCTAATACCCTAAACCCTAATACCCTAAACCCTAATACCCTATACCCTATACCCTAATACCCTAATACCCTAATACCCTAATACCCTAATACCCTAATACCCTAATACCCTAATACCCTAATACCCTAATACCCTAATACCCTAAACCCTAAACCCTAAACCCTAAACCCTAAACCCTAAGTTTACTTTCTTTTTAGTTTATTTTCTATATTTTATAGATTTTACATTTTTTTAGTTTTTATACTCATTTTTGATAATATGTAGATTATAGCCTTCACAAAATCATTTTATACCCTTTTTAAGTTTTGTTTGATGTTTTCTAGATATTTTTATACTCTTGTTTGGTAATTGTGTGGGTTATAGATTTGGGTTATATAACCTTCACATAATTATTTTATACCTTTTTTTAGTTTAGTTTGATGTTTTCTAGAATTTCCTTTTTTATACTCTTTTTGGTAAATGTGTGAGTTATAGCTTTCATAAAATTATTTTTCACTCTCTTTCTTGCTTGTTTTCTATATTTGATAGATTTTACATTTTCTTAGTTTTTATAATCATTTTTGGCAAATATGTGCGTTATAGCATTCACAAAATCATCTTTTACCAAAAAGTAACTTATTGAATAGATTAGTAAAGTTTTTTCTCTTTCCCCTCTGCGACAAAAAAGGCGATCGTTCTCTTCCTTCGTCTCCATCGATCACCGGCGCCGGTCCCTGGCCTCCGTCGCCGGCGAACCGAATGGCCAAGCCTAAAAAGAAACCATCCCGTAAATCTCCCAGCAAAAAATCTCTTCCCAAGCCTCCACCTCCTTCGTCCGTGTCTCCCCCTCCCGAAATCTCGTCCTCAGTTAACCCCACCTTCAGTGAGTCTCAATCGCGACCTCCCTTGAGCTCGGAAACCCTGATAATCGACACAGCTCCTCCCACCTGTGTTGACTCTCCGACGAAATCTTCTGCGAGCTTCGGTGCTTCCTCGCGAGCTACTGAACCCATCGCAATCCCTAACTCGTCTTCGACTTCTTTCACGGAAGAAGCTTCCTCACAGACTTCTAGCTGGTCCCATCTAGTCTCATCTTCCGGAACTCAACTTAATCGGAAAGGCAAGCCTTTTACCCTTCCTTCTGGCGAACTCTGCGTGGACATCCCTGACGAGGTTATTGTTCGCAACCGCCACCGCTGGGCTAACTTCATTATTGCTCAGTTTCACGGCAATCCTCCTTCTCCGGGAGCTCTCCACTCCATTGTCAATGGCATATGGAGTAGAAAACTCAGGGACATTACTGTCTCCTTTCTCACGGACAAAGCTTTCTTGATCAGAATTCCTTCCCCAGAAACTAGGAAACGCGTGCTTCAACAAGGCATGTGGGTGATTGAAAATCAATCAATGTTCGTCGCGAAATGGGAGCCAGGTCTTAGTCCGAAGCTCCCCATCCTGAAATTTGTTCCAGTGTGGTTGGAATTCCGGGGAGTTCCCCACCTTTACTATTCCCCCGAAGGCCTTGAGCACAGAGCAGGGATGATAGGGAAGCCTCTATTTCTTCATCCAACTACGGCAAACATGACCTATCTTCCCGTGGCTAAAGTCTTCACTGAGGTTGACCCATCCAAGCCTTTGCCTGAAGCTGTTCATGTCCTCCACTCCTCCGGTTTGATTAAACGCATTGAAGTCTCTTGCCCGTGGTTTCCCCCTTCATGTGATTTCTGTAAGCAAGTTGGGCATAGTATAAAGCGATGCCCTGATGCCCCGATAACTTGCTCTTCCTGCAACTCGGTGGTTCATAGTTCTGACTCTTGTCCCAGGAAGAAGAAATCTCATCAGGTCTACCCTCCGCCACAGATTCCTCAATGTGTGCCCCCTTTTGTGGTTGACAAACCAATCCTTGCCGACCCTCAACCACCTGTCCTGTTGCCTTTGCCAACCAATACTTCCGGTAATACTACCCAATCTTCTGTTCCTGTCTCTGCTAAGCCACCAGAACCAGTGAAGAAGATTAAAAAGCATATGCTAGACAATAAACTTCTTCATCCAAAGCAGCGCGGATCGACTCCGGTTATCCATGAGGGTTCAACTGCTGTGCCCATCAAGAAAGCTCCAATTACCCTTCCATCCAAAAAAGGCAAAGAAATCGCGCCTCCTTCATCCTCAGATTCTGACTCAAGCCAAGAAGACTTAACTGCGGATGAGGGTTATGATGAAGACAGATTTTTGCTCGCAATCTCCAAGCGAAAACAGAGGCATCTCGCCAATAGGGAACTGCTCCGGGGCAAAGGCCCCAAACACTAATATTTTTTGATGATAGTGGACTTTTTTTGCTGGAACATTCGTGGATTCAACAATCCCGTGAAACGCAGAAGCTTTAAGAAATGGTTCAAGGCTTCCAAAGCGTCTTTTGGTAGTATAATAGAACCAAGAGTGAAGCATAGTAGCTCATCTCGTATTCTCCAGTCCACCTTTCCAGATTATAATTTTGCTTGTAATTACGAATTTGCAGAGCTTGGAAGAATTTGGGTTGTGTGGGATAATTCTGTATCTCTCTCCATTATCTTCAAATCCAGCCAAATGATTTCATGCTTAGTTAAAGTCCCTGCAATTAAGCATGACTTTGTTGTTACTTTTGTCTATGCAGTAAATTGCACTCAGGGCAGAATTCAGCTTTGGGAGGACTTGGTGTCTCTTCATAAAGACCCCCGTACTTCTAACAAAGCTTGTGTAACTCTCGGAGACTTTAACCAATCACTCAATCCTGCTGATGATGTCAGGGAGTTCAACAAAATCTCTAGTGGAATGCAACAGTTCAGGAACTGTCTCTTCGAGGCAGAACTTTTCGACCTTTCTTATCGAGGTCAACACTTAACGTGGTGGAACCACCAAGAGCATAACATCATTGCCAAAAAACTTGATAGAATCTTAATCAATGATAAGTGGCTGCATGTTTTTCCATTTTCTTTTGGTGAGTTCTCTGCTCCAGGAATCTCGGACCACTCCCCAGCTTGTGTTCGACTTTGGTCTATCGCTCCTGCAGCTAACAGGCCATTTAGATGTTCAAATTTCATCACCCAGCATCCTGAATTTTTGTCTATGCTGAAAGAGCATTGGGAGGGGCTGTCTCATCAAGGTTACAGAATGTTTACCTTTGTGAAAAAGCTGAAAGGTGTTAAGCAGATACTCAAATCGATCAACAAATCTCACTACTCGAATCTGGAACAGCGAGTAACTGAAGCTTATGACAAGCTATTGATCTGCCAGACCTCTCTTCTACAAAACCCCTCGCCGTCTCTTATAGCCGAGGAAAAAAACGCTGACAAGGATTGGTATATTTTAGCATGTGCTGAGGAAAACTTCTTGAAGCAGAGATCAAAAGTCTTATGGCTGCGTTCTGGAGATCTCAATACTCCTTACTTCCACCGCCAAATGGCAGTTAGAAGAGCAGTTAACCAACTTCATTACCTTCTTGATGAGAATGACACTAGGCTGGAGGATCCTGAGGCAATAAATAACCATTGTGTTTCGTTTTTTACCTCCCTCCTTGGGGGCTCTTCGCATCACCTCTCTGATGCTGAAACTGCTAGGATAGCTGCTCTCACAAAGTTTCGTTGTCCTCCCCTCATGGCGGACACCCTCATCGCTCATGTTCTCCCTGCTGATATAAAGGCTGAGGTGTTTTCCCTTCCTCGCAACAAATCCCCTGGACCTGATGGCTTCACAAGTGAGTTTTTGACTTGTTCTTGGGATATTATTGGCCCTGATTTTGTTGCTGCAGTTCAGGAATTCTTTGAGAGTGGCAAGCTGCTAAAACAAATCAACGCTACTTCCATTACTTTGATACCAAAGCGCCCAGGAGCTGACCGTATCTCAGATTACAGGCCGATTTCATGTTGCAACGTCATGTATAAGGTTATTTCCAGAATCTTAGCAAAAAGGCTGCAGGGAATTCTTCCAAGTTTGATCTCCAATTCTCAGTCAGCATTCGTTAAAGGTCGGCTGCTTGTGGAGAATGTGTTGCTTGCCACTGAACTAGTTCAAAGGGCAAACCAAAAGCACGTCTCAAAGCGTGGCCTTCTTAAAGTTGACTTGAAGAAGGCTTTTGATATGGTAAATTGGAATTTCATCATCAATGTCTTAAAATCTGCGGGCTTTCCCTCTCGTTACATTACTTGGATCAGCCAATGTCTAACCACCACGTCCTTCTCTATCTTGATTAATGGCGAGCTATGTGGTCACTTTAAAGGTAACAGAGGATTGAGACAAGGGGACCCCCTGTCCCCATCTCTCTTTGTCATCACAATGGAAGTATTTGCCAACCTATTAACCTCAGAGTTCAACGCTGGCAATATCAGGTACCACCCACTGGCTAAAAACCCTAAAATCACTCACTTAGCATTCGCAGATGACCTTATGCTTTTCTTTGACGGCTCCTCAACCTCTCTTCGAGGTATTTGTGCTGCTCTTGATGAGTTCGAAGCTTTATCTGGCCTTTCAATGAATAAATCGAAGACCTCAATCTACACTACAGGTTTGAACCCCGTGGAAACTGATTCTCTGGTGCAGTTTGGCTTCCAAAGTGGTTCTTTCCCTGTCAGATATCTTGGTCTTCCGCTAATGCATAGAAAACTGAGAGTTGCTGAGTTCTCACCACTTATTGACTCTATCTCGTCGAGACTTAACTGCTGGGAAAACAGGAAGCTCTCCTTTGCGGGGCGTCTACAGCTCCTCTCTTCAGTTATCTACAGTCTCATTAACTTTTGGGGATCGGCTTTTATCCTTCCAAAAGGTTATGTAAAACGTATTGAACAACTCTGCAATAAGTTCCTTTGGAGTGGTTCCATTGACAAGACTGCAGCCACAAAAGTTTCTTGGCAAAAAGTTTGTTTACCTAAACGTGAAGGGGGCTTGGGGCTTCGGAGTGTTGCCCATTGGAACCTAACGCTTAACCTGCGGCTTATATGGCTCCTCTACACAAGCTCTAACTCACTTTGGGTTATGTGGGTAACAAATCATAGACTTAAAAATGCTTCTTATTGGTTCGCTGAATCAGGTTCTTCAAGCTCATGGGTCTGGAACTCTTTGATCAAGTTGAAACCTCTTGCAAAGAAGTTTATTTATTGTAAGATTGGTGATGGTCGGTCAGGAAGTTTTTGGCTTGATAATTGGTCCCCGAGTGGGGCCCTTATTGATTTGCTTGGTGATTCAGGTCTGCAGGTTACAGGGATCCCTCTCACTGCCACCGTTGCAGAGGGTGCTGCTCTTGACTCGTGGATCCTCCCTAGGGAAAACTCTAGGAACCATATTCTTTCTGCATTACGGAACTCTTTGTTGCAGATTCCTCCGCCATCTCCCTCCAAAGGACCTGATAAATTCTATTGGCAGATTAGGAACCAATTGCTTGTTGCTTTTTCATCAAAGCTCACTTGGAATCACCTCCGACCAAAAGGGGAGAAAATTCATTGGATGGCACAGACTTGGTTTAAGGGGCACGTTCCAAAAATGGCGTTCAACTTCTGGGTATCCACCCTGGATAGGCTTCCAATCAAAGCCCGCCTTCACCGTTGGGGCATTGCACCTACTAACGCTTGTACCTTCTGTTCTACTTTCTCTGAGACAAGAGACCACCTGCTCCTTCGTTGCGAATACAGTTCATCAGTCTGGAAGAGGATCCTTGCAAAACTTGGCATTAGCTTCTTCACCTTTAGCACATGGAATCATCTCTTAGCGTGGATGAAGCTAGGATCCAATCGCACTTCTTCAACCCTCAAGTGCCTAACAGTCCAAGCCACAATCTACGCCCTTTGGAGGGAAAGAAATCACCGGATCCACACTGATTCCTCAACAACCGAGGATATGGTTTTTAAGGCTATAGATCGAAACATCCGAGACACTATTCTTTCTAGGATGTACACGCAGAAGCACTTTGCTACAATGTTATCCATGTGGTTCACCTATGTATGAATCTCATTGTATTAATCACCTTTTGGCGAGTTTTCCACTTTATCTGGAAATTCTCTATTGCTAGTTTTTGTAACTAAACTGCTCCTTGATATATATAAATTTACATTTTATCAAAAAAAAAAAAAATCATCTTTTACCCTCTTTTAAGTATAGTTTGATGTTTTCTAGAATTTGTTTTTATACTCTTGTTTGGTAATTGTGTGGGTTATAGTCTTTATAAAATCATTTTTAACTCTCTTTTTGGCGCGTTTTCTATATTTTTTAGTTTTATATTTTTTAGTTTTTATACTCATTTTTAGTAAATATATGGGTTATAGCTTTCGTAAAATTGTTTTATACCCTCTTTTACATTAGATGCTCCTTCTGCTTAAATTTTTAGAAGAAATGGTTAAACCTATTAGTGATTCAAAAAGTTATTATATTTGAAAAGTCAAATGTCTATCCGCCAATTTCCTTCTCATTTTTTAACCTAGTTTTAAGTACATTAACAAAAATAATGTACATGTGTTGAATCTTTTACGATCACTCGAGTTAGAAATCAGAGGGCCCAACCCGAGAAGCATAGCATATGCTCAATCAATTCACATTGCTATTTAATTTCTGAAACTGTAGAGCCATTGCAGGACTATGTCCAGCCACTAAGCTTTTGGCAAGCGACCGTATTGCTCTAGAGACCAACTTCAACTTGCAGGTATAACACAAAGAAATGGAAATGGAAGATTATTTATACATCTATATATCTAATTCTAATTATTTATAGGTTATGGTATCGTATATTACTAATCATTTAGAACCTTGGATCTACGTACCACAACAGATTGCATTTCAAGTAATAACAGCAAATTCCAAACCAAACAAAAGGAAATAGTACTTGATGATAATATCATATATGACCAATAATTCCTGAATGATGATGCATGTATGTAGAAATGAAAGTAAATACTACCTTCTTCTTTTTTTTCAACTTAAAACTTTATAATTAGAAGAGGAGAAACTTCAACTATCATAAGAGTCCGAAAATACAAGCATATCCTCTAAAATTACGAGTAAGGAAATATGTTTTATGATTCAGAAAACGAGAGATTACATGAAGAGAAAAACATCGAAACAAACTCTTCAATCTTGAAAACTCGTCAACAGCTAGTTCAATCTCTAAAATATCAAGATAAATTAAGTATTTCATTGACCATAAGACTGTTTCAACTTCGGAATACAAGGTTGATAAACTCCTCGGGATCGATCTAGCCCCCTCACGCTTTCTACAGAATCTGGTAAGTAAATCCAGCCAATACCAGAAGAAATATTTGATGCACACCAAACTCCATCCACAAAACAACAATAACCATTGAAAACCGGTTTGGACACAGGACCGAGTCCCCTCAAACCAGCACGAAGATGAGTGCGAGATCAACATGAAGAACAAGATCAATTTTCCTGTTAGCCATAGCCCATTCATAGCCCATTCAGAGGCATTCAATTCTGCCTATAATCCTAAGATCCTTATTAATATTTGAAATTACTTCTCATTTTTCACTTTCCAAATATGTCATAGAATCTATAGAAACACTAAATTGTGAGCTTAGAACAATAATCGTCAAAATAAATAATCAATATTGAAATAAATATTACCTTAAATGCTAAGAAATAAGAAACAATACAAATATAAACAAACTCATCTTAAAAACTAACAAAGCAACTCGGTAATTCATTTGTTTAGATAGTTCTCGATGGTTCTGTGTTATATACGATTTTTTTTTCCTTTTTTAATGATAAAATCTCATCAAAAGAGAAAGTTTGAGACATAGCATTTGCTCTTTAGAGAGACTCTACTTTAGAGTAGGAACCTCCTACAAAAAAACAAAAAAAATTGTGATAACCAATTTCACCTACAAGAATTCCAGCAGCGTCTTTCAACTATCAATCTCATCTCTTCGAATTCGATCTTCCTCAATATCCACCAAGTCTTCTTCCTCACATTTTTTACCCGCTTGCTCTTTCCAGTATGCTACCAGTTTTTTCAATCGCACCATCTCCTTGGATGAAATATGTTTGCTTGGATCATTCACAATCGTTCTCACTCTTGACGCATATCTGCCATTGGCCAAATCACAAAAAATTGTATGATTTATCTGAGTATGAATAAAATCGATGTAAGCACTCGGCCTATTTGAAAATTGTGTCAGCTTTACGAAAGAAAACTGGGATATATATATATATATATTGTGAAAACTCATCACTTACAGAAGAGAATTGTATGTCTCGTCCAAATTTGATTCAGCTGGAGACACATTAACAAACATTAACGTCTTCGCATTGCCGCCTAATGAATCGCTCATCAACATGGTTAACTTGTGATTCCTGTAAGGAATATGCTGGTTGCTGGAAGATAAAGCGCCAATAACATCACCTAAAGCAGAAAGTGATTTGTTGATACTTTGCGCTTCTTTGAGTTGACAACCAGCAGAGCCTGACTTTTTCACTCTTTCAGAACCAGCAAGATCCACAAAACTCAACTGCAAATTAACAGAAGATCAAAATACAGAAATACTACCATGGGAAATAATCATATCTCATATTGTTTTTACCAAAATGATCACGACATTCCATGTATGATGAAGGCATAATCATCGTCTAATAACATTGATATATCTCACTTTATTTTTCCATTGATCAAAAATATGGATCAACGCTAAGGTTTGACATTGTGTACCAGACCAATAATTTGAGCAATAGATCTAATGAGTTAAAACTATTTTTCTCTTGGACAAGATTATTATTATTATTATTATTATATTTTTCTCTTTATATCTTCTCCTTGGAAGCCTAACTGCTACTTAAATTATGTATATAAAAACCAACATAGTTAATTTATTACCTTGCCCCTTGCAGCAGACTGGGTTTGAAGATCAATACTTTCAATAACAACCGAAAGTATTAGGTGGGATCGTGAGCTTTCTTCATTCATATTTGTTCCAGAAACATGTCTTCGTTCAGATCCCCTTTCAATAATTGTTCGCAGTTCCTCCAAAGTTGATATAGGAATAGTTGTCACATTCTCTACGAAGACCATACCCTGTGGAAATATTTTATGCATGAGGTCAAACTTATGTGTCTACAGACCAGTTAAAATATAGATATATAAATTACCTTCGAATCTTTTTTAATCTCTAGTTTCAAGCGTCTTGCACTTTTTGGTAACAGAAGGTCCACAAGTGTGTCTTGATAAAGTTCCACCATATAAGCCTGCATAATTTCTTGTAATCATTTGGTGCCAGAATCTTACATCACATCATATATTATTAAGATAAAAAATTACCTTCAGAGAAAATGAAAATCTGTTGCTATCTCGCTTTAATATTCTGAAAAGTTCCCTTGTAGCTCGAGGTGTGAGTCCAGGATTGTTCTCATGCCCATATATTGTGAAAGTTTTTCCAGAACCAGTTTGACCATATGCAAAGATGCAAACGTTATACCCATCTACAGCGGACTGTACCAAATACTTTTAAAGAGAATAAAGAAAAAGAAGATATTAGCCCCTGCAACAAAAATAGCAAAGGATGAAAAGTAACTGAACATAGTTATCAATAATACCTTTGTGTCTTCAAAGACATCATCTTGACTAGCACGCATGTCAAATACGCGATCATATATATGTTGCTTTCTTTTGTCATCTTTCCATGGATGTTCGACTGTAAACTCATCTACAGTTGTCAGCATTTGTTTTTCCCTCTCTGAACTTTCTTTCTCATTTAAAGGTCTTATTCTACAATAGACTCTAATCTTCCCTTTCATATCTACAATCCCATGGAAACAAAAATAGATATCAACAAATTCCAAAAAAACAGTAATGCATCTCATCATAAAACTTAAGCGTCATCTTACCTTCTATAGTATTATAGTATCTTTTCCTCAAAATTTGTTCTTCCTTATAGAGTATTTCTAGCTCAGCAAGTTGGGCTCCTTGCATCTTCACAATCGCAGCTGTTTGTTCATTCTTTCTGTCGATGTCCTAAAGAATGAAATTGTAATGTGAACACCTAACCTCTAATTTATTTTTTTAACTAAATCAGGAAAAGACAATAGCATCCTCCAAATATAAACAAAATTAAAATGACTAAGAGGACTAAAGAGTACCAATACCTCTTTCATTTCTCTTAACTCCTCCAGTTCTTTCAAATTGTTCTGCAACAGCAGCATATCACTATTCTTACTTTCAATCATTGACTCAGCACTGTATAAGTCTTGAGTAAGGGCTTCAAGCTTATTTTCAAGTTCAGAAACTCGAAGCTTTAACACTTTTCGTTCTTGTTCATATCTCTTTTGATGAATTTCAACCTGAAATATTAAAGAGTCAACAATACCCAAGTATTTGATTCTTCGTAATTTGAAATGGACCATAACTCACCTCCTCTGCTTTCTTCTTTTCAATATTAATAATACTTTGCTCCAATATCTTGTTCTCACTCAGCAATCTCTTTGAATTATCAACTGCAACGTGCAGTTCCTTATTTCGAACTTCTAACTCCTTTTGGATCTTGTATAATATCTGTGATATAGAATATTATTGTTGAAGAAAACAGAAATTACTTACAAATAATGACACGAGTACTCAATATATAGAAGACACCAACTATGAATCACATGTAAATACATGTTATGCACCTGATTATTCATTTCGGTTGGCTCTAATTTTGTCTCTTTACTTGATTTTGTGTCGCCTGACTTTGCCAACCTTGCTTCCTTTCCTCGTAGTTCAGACATCAAAGTCTAGAGCATACATACAATAAATAATTAAATAACTCTAACCAAACATTAAAATGAAGAGAAAAGTTATAAAATAAGTTTTAACTAACTTGAATGGTTGTCGTCTTCTCATCACCCAAAGACTTAAGTTTATCACGGTCTAAGGTAACCTCAAACAATTTTTTCCTTTCAAACTCCAAACTATTGTGTGTAGCTTCTAACTCTTCACGCAGAGTAACTTCTTGCTGAATTTTTTCTTGCAGTTCATCCATCAACTATACAACAGCATAGAAAAAAAAAATTATAGTTCATCAACATTAAGTGTGAAGAGAAAAGAAGTCAACCTAAATAACATTAGATAGAAGGACATGTGATATGTACAACTACCAAACATAAAAGCAATGACAAACACAACTATGATATGTTATTTCATGTTTTCAAACAGAGATCAACATTCTCACTGTAAATTCAATTTTACATGACCAGAAAACATATAATCTGTTCACTTTTGTACCTTATCAATTTTCTTCTGAGACTCTTCAAAAGCCTTAGACATGTCATGCACACGTTTTTCATAAACTTCAAGATTTTGAGGTTTAGAACTGCAGGATATATCTCCATTAACCAAGCTATTGGCAGCAGATCGAGCTTTGGAGTATCGACGCAGCATGACATCATTTATATGTGTTTGCAAAGCAACACAAATTTCTTCTCCCTACAAACAATAAAACAGCAGTTCAGCATTACAAATTTCCCAAATCAAATATCTCGCAAAAGAAAAAGAGTATTCAAAACTATAATGTTCCACAAATATTGATATTTGAACCTGTTTGGTCTCAAACTGAAATATGTGAAGAACACCAGCGACTCTCATTTTGAAAAAGACAGCAGTGTTACTACTGCCAAATTGCATTATGTCACGTAATTCCGCTGAGTGCAAATACTCTTTAGGAACCGGTCGAAAAAAGTGAACCTAGACAAAGGCAAACAACAAATTTCAAATCCAACAAAACATTTCAATTTCTACAATAACAACAGATTTTTCTAAATATCATCATGTATCGCATCTACTTTGAAACTAACCCCACGTTTGTTGATACCCAAAATGATTCTCCCAGGTAAAAGACCAATTGGATCATCTATCTTGCGTACACTAAAAAACACTGAATTCCCATATGGCAATGCCTTCAGTATCCGTAGAAATTGTTGTCTGGCATCATCTTTAGTCACGTTCTCCTAAATTTCCAAAAATACACGAAAAATCACTTGAGCATGTCATCACTTCAATGGAATTGTAACTGGAAAATATATCTGAAAAGAGAAAGATACAACTAAATAAAATGCATGGGTCATTCCTACCATCGAACGGTACCGAGCAAGAATATCTAATTCCCATTCACGCTTTGCTCGAGTTATGGCTATTTGTCTTGGCAGAAAACGCTCCAAAAGTGATGTCCAATCACTGATACATACCAATGAGAATAAAAATTATTTTATAAATGAGAAAAGAAAAACATCTGAAAGTATCGGGCAAGGGAAAAAATTCAATGTTTTAGCTAAAAAAAAATGAAATACAACTCCTATATTCAAAATTTTAATAATACTAACATGCATGACTCTGGACTATTGACAAACCCAATCCCAACAAGAATTTGCAAAGCACAAAGCTGAGCCGCATCGTCCCTTCCAACAGGATAATTTCCTAGCAGATAGTCATGTTGCAGCTGCATGTACGTGTATCAGCCAGGAAAAGAAAAAATTTCGTGTAAAAATAATTTATCATTAGGGAACAAAATGCTCACTTGTACATAGGAAAGTTGCACAAACATCAGATCTGTTACAGCTTCATCAGACTCTCGAAATAATTTTTTTTTAAATACCAGCTTGCAGTGTAGTATCTCTCCTTTATTTCTATCCTTTATAGCTTTGAATTCTGTGAGGAGATCTCCAATATACTTGTTATCATCCAATCCTATATATTCCTCTGAAAGTGACGGACAGATGGAGAAACAATTAATATGTAGTACTACTTCAAAACATGATCAAGGAGTCATACGAGAGCATACCATTTCCCGGATCAGAAGATTTCGTATTTGAAACAACTTTACGACATTCAAACAAACTGAAGCTAGAGAAAGCTGATAGTTTAATTGTCCCGGCTAGCTCCTAACACGAATATGTTGATGCAGTGAGATGAAAACAAAGGGACAAATGAAAACATAATGCTTGAACAAGCTAGTTCGAACAAAATACTTACTAACTGTACTACCTTAGTGAAGAATATGATCAATTAGCAGTGCAATGTGAGAAAATAAAAAAGATATACCTCAACAGCATCCGACACCGTTGTAGCCATGTCATATGAAATTTCTTCAAAAGTTTCATCTAGAAAGAAAACTATGGTCGTGAGCTTTCTACCGGTCAAGAGGGCTTCAATTTCTTCACGGCCAGGTGTGGAATGCCTAGGACCAGCTTTGATAGAGCGTTTCAATGCCTTCAAAGTATTTACAGCAAGAACCTGGGCCTCTGGCTCAATAGTTGCATCGTGTGCCACATTATGAATATACTCAGATAAATATCCACCAATATCTTTGCTAGGAGGCATTGAGGACGCACAAAGGTACATCAATTCCCAAGCTTTTACCAAGTATTGCCTGAAATTATGTCAAAAGGAGAAAAAAATAGCAATAGGTAAGAAATCATATGCATAGAGATGAACTGGTATCTGCGAGGTGAGAAAGTACCAACGGGAATGCACCTGTCAGGATTATGTCTAGTCTGTTTGGAGATTTGGGCAAAAAGTTCGTCTCTGAGTTCAACACGCTTCAAAGTTTTCTTGAAAAGCTTTCCAACAAGTTCAATGCGTTCATCCAAACTGGGTGGCGTTGAACGATCAGATGAATCAACGCCCATATATTTTAAGATAATGTGAAACAGCTTGGTAGCACGGCTGACGAGATCGCTGTTTATCTTGAGGAGAGATGTGGGGATGGGATCCTGAAGGGAGACATACATTGTAGCTGAAAAGTCAATGGATAGTCAAATGGAGCAGAAAGGAGAAAGTGCAAAAGAAACCTTCTGAAAGCAAAGCATATCTTCAAATGTGAAGCGCTCGCGGACGTGAGAGCCAGAGGACTTTTTAGAATAAAAGAAGCCACGCTTGCCAGCAGACTGGATTTGCTTCTGCATAAGCCGCAGAAATGCTTCAACCTGGAAGCGGTCGATGAGGGGAATGGCGGCAGCAAGCTCGGCAGGAATTGACAACGCCACTTGAGGAGCTGGGGACCTGCCGACAGAGAAATGTCTGAAAATTCAGACAAAGAGAGAAGAAGAAGATGAAGAAGAAGGAGCAGAGACTTACAGAGGAGGAAGAGAAGACGATTCAGCATCAAAGTCGGTTCCAGAAGGATTGGGAACATAAAAGCAAGAAGAAACGTCGGCGGCGACTTCGTTGCCATTGCCAGAGCTCAACGAACTATTACTGCCTCGTTGGCCCTCCATAGCCGAAGAAAAAGGAAAATTGTAGATCTGAAGCACAATTAGCCCAGAATTCGGGAAGAGAGCAAGGGAGAGAGAAAGAGACGAGAGTCACGGGAGATGTTTAATTACCCCTTCTTCCCATTGAATACATTACGATTCAATTTCAGCTGTTTCTTCTCACTTTTTTTTCTTTTTCTTTTTATTTGTTTTATAAAAGATGAGCAAATCGAAGGAATCACTCGGCGTCGTTGTGAATTGGTTGATTGAAGAAACCAAATAAATAAATTATGAATTTGAGACGTGCTTCCACGTCCATTGGCCATGGTTGTGCCTCCCAACACCATGAAACAAATTTAAACATCTGCGTTGCTTTGGTGTCATCTCCTAATACAATAATGCATTTGTAATGCAAAGGCCTTTTCAACGACACAAGTGTTGTTACTATATATTTTCGTCTTCAGCTAGACGTTAAGTGTATAGTGCTCCATCACATTCTCCACTTCACAGCTTTGCTATTGCTAAAGCAGGCAAGTTGTTCCTCGACGGAAGCTTTAGATCCTCCCATTCCTCCACTCTCTGGAAGTACTGCTCTACCATGATATCCTTCATGTCCTCTAATCGCTTTGGCTCCCACTAAAATATCAGCAATACGCCATTCTATCAAATAATATCGATCATAACCACAAAATACCTAATGGAGAGATCTGTTAAACCTTTGGGTTTTTATCCTTGTCTACCAATATGGCCCTGCACCCCTGGCATTAGAAAGATACACCGCTGTAACTATGGTCTACAACAAGGACAGTTTCAGGGTGAACATATAATGGGGGAAGCTTGCAAAACCTCCACAAAATCTTTGCTAATTTCTCCCTTCATCACATGACACACCATTCTATACTCACGGATAAGACAATGCCCCACCCCTTGAAATCGCCCTTCTCTTATCTGAAATATACACACAGTCAGCTCTTTGACATCATTGCCTATGCTACACTCTGGGTACTTACCGATCTTAGAGAAATTTTAAGGCTTGCTGGTGACGGCTCTGGTAGCTGAGACCCAACCATCTCCTTCGGAAGTGGCCTCTCTCTCCTAAAGAACATATATGATGGTCGAGTACATTGTCAAAGGTAAATCAGTCAACTCAGGATCAACAAGTCAATTTATCCTAAGTATAAATGAAAACCTTACAAGTGCAGATATAATTTCTTCGACAGTTCTCCTAGAAAAACACCTATCAATAACATCTAACCTGCGCACAGAAAGAACCAGAAATTTTTCATTGACGATTTGATGACAAATAGATTCTGTAAAGAGCCATTTAAAGCTGACACCAATACAAGATTGAAAGTTTAAAAACATCTAATATAATCATGGTCAGTAGCAGAGAAAACGTTTGAGCATACATGCAAACAAGTGTAGTGCAGAAGTATACTTGTGTTGTGGTCTTGGGAGTGTTAATGAATAGTGACCCATAATGTGTTTGATATATTTTTCTTTATCATTAACTTTAATTTATTAGTTGTTAAGGTAATAATTAGTATCAACATATTAAACACATGTCATTGTCACACTTAAAGCAAATTAAAATTGATGATCTGAATATAGTACCTACAATGCAAAAATTAGGCCAACTCAAGTACAACGATATTAGTAGATAGAGTAAAAGAAATAAAATCATATACACACTTGCCTGTGGTAAGCACTCTGCTGTCTCAGGCGCGGATGCTGGGTGTATGCATCAAGAACTGCTGAGGCATATGTTGGATCACTTGAACCAACTCTGCAAAGTTCTGCTTCTAACGCAGTCAACCTCTGTAAAAAGGAGCAACAATCATCGGTGAAACAAATAGTGCCTGACACTAGTAGCAACAAAAAAAATCTAAAATGTATAAGTCATTCATATTATTTGGTTGGTTATGGACACTTATAATTTATACTAAGAATCATCATGCCAAGGAAATTGCAAGCACACTGAACAAGACTGGTCCAAAACACGACAGAAGTAATGGGGAGTACTGAAGACGGAAGCAAAGGGAGTTCAATAACGCTGAAGGCACAAAGTGAGTTGCAAGACCACAAGCAAGCATTTCAGCGCCATCTAATCTAGCTCCTGTGAGGCCAACATACTCTCCTGAACAAGAAGACAGGAAGGATAAGAGAGAGTCATAGCCTCAACCATTCCCAAAATTTTGTGGATTTAAGTATATGAAAAAAAAACAAAATATAACTTGTGTTACCAAAAAATCCAGGAAGCCTTGACAAGAAGTAAGAGGCGCCTATATCTGGAAAGAGCCCCAGAGCTGTCTCAGGCATGGCAAAAACCTTGAAGACACTCAAAAAGATATGGAATGATATGAGCATACTTTGGAATGTCTCATTTGTTATCCATGGACATCTGAAAGAAGAACAAATACCGTGTTCTCAGTTGCAATGCGAAATCGACCATGCACGGAGACACCAGCTCCGCCTCCCATGACGATACCATCCAAAATTGAAACCTATAAGTTGAAGACAGTATTAATTACGAATAGATGAGAGCTTATATACACTTGGAGTGAAGCAATAAAAGGAGAGTATAGTAGTGAGACCTGAGGTTTGCTATAAGTGGCCATAACATAGTTGAGTATGTATTCGTCAGAGAAGAAATTAGCGCCGACTCTCCAGTTACCTATTGGATGAAAATAGAGAAAAAGAGTAAAGAAGCTGGAAATAAGAAACGGAAACGAAAGATGGGAGGGTGGTAAAAACCTTGTTCGATGTCACGAACAACAGCTGCAACATCGCCACCAGCACAAAAGGCTCTTCCCTGACCCTGTGGAAAAGATTACTCACAATTCACTGTGTGCAAAAGGAAGGGATAAGGATAACATTGATTACCTTTAGGATGACAACGTTCACACCAGGGTCCTTCTCGTATGAAAGGAACAGTTGCAGCAACCGAGCGATCTAGAGAAGATTTTGAGTCAAGCCAGTCTGTATGTACCCAAAAAATAAAATATAAACAAAGAGGGAAATATGCAATACCATGTGGAAGGACAGAGCATTCAGCTGCTTGGGTCTGTTCAGAGTCAAAATTCTAACACTCGATTTCTCTTCCACCAAAACCTGTGATCATATGAATTCAGAGAGAGGGAAAAACAGATCGTCGTCGATTCATGCATCAAAGAAGAAGAAGAAAAAGAGACCTGAGAGTGAGAGGCCATCTCGACTGCCATCTTTCTTTACAGGTCAGATGATTCGCCTTTGTATCCCAATTACCTGAGCTGAGCAGAGCAGCAACAATGGGATCGGATATTTCTGTTAAATAGATAAATATCTTGACGCTCAGTTTAGAAAAAACTATATTGGGCCTTAAAAGTAGATCTTTTGGTACTCTCATATTACCGTAATCAGTTGGTTTTTTTATAATTGGGCTTAATATTTGTCGTTTGATCCTCATGGGCTAGGAGTATGCTATTTGGGCTTAGCTGATGTCATAGAAACAAATGGAACTTTGTTCCTCATAGCATTATGCAACCAATGTTAGTTTGGACCAAGAATTTGTGGTGGATGAGAAGATAAATATAGTTGATCTTTTTTCTCGGCATCAACAAAATATACATATGTTTATGATCAGGTCAAGCGAATACGTTAGACATATGTTTACAAATGAGAACGAAGACTTTTTTTTTCCTTCTTTTTGACATTTTCTCTTTATAGGAAGCCAGTTTTCCAGCTTACCCAACCTCTCCGCATAAAGTGACACGTGGGCACCAGATCAATCATTGAAAAAGTCTGCTTTCATAAAAGTTTCCAAATTGTCAACAACTCAATCTCTGAAATTTAGACATTAGAAGCTCAACGATCTAAGATTTATATATACTAGCTCTAAGGTATAAGCAAAGCAACAGCGATCAAAGAGATGGAAAGAGCAAAGAAACGATGGCCGACTGGCAGAGGAATCAGGATAAGCCTGAAGATGAAGAGATTGCGTGTGAAGGTGAGAGGTTTTATCAGGCTGCTCAGGAACTTTTGCTGCAGGAGGCGGCCATTGGTCAGAGAAGACCGTCTTTATTACACATCTATACATCAGTCTAACTCTTTCTACGCCGAGGCAATTGCAGACTGCATTGACTTCATCAAACGCTCCTCCACTTGACCGCTTCTCATTTCCTTTATTCCTTCTTTTGTAATTTCCATGCAACCAATTCCTTAATTGATTTGTAAAACTTTAAATAATGTACATATTGGCAGTGCACAACCCAACTTTATTGATATCAGTCCGTTGAGGCATCTTATAATGGGCCTAATGAAACTATATCCCTAGGAGCCACATCATTAGTCCATTCCTTTATGACCATTGGCCCTTTAAAAGCCCAGGAAAATTTTCACATAGGCTTATTTTATACTAGGCCAGATGAAACTATATCAGTACTAACACCAAAGGCCCGATTAAAAGCCCACTCAATGTTTCAGATCCTTTCTTCCTCGATTCAACGCGTCTGTGTCTTCCGTCTCAGATATTCCCCGGCGAGATGGAGGAATACCCGGAAGAGCTCAGGACCCCGCCGGTAAGTCTGGTGGCTCTCTTCGGTTACTCGGAGCTACATCCGTCCATTACTAAGCATCTCCACTCCCAGCAGCCTCCCATTAACGCTCTGGCCTTCCCCGACTTCTCTCATATCTCCCTCCTCCTTGCTCATGACGATCAGATCAACCGTACCACCTCCTTCACAAATCCTCTCAGTGTCTCTGATTCTTCTTCTCCCGATCCTTCCAGATGCGCCGGCATTTTGAAACGGGACTGGCTGCTTAAACACCGCACCAAGGTCCCTGCACTTGTCGCCGCTTTCTTTCCCTCACATCACATTTTCGGCGATCCAACTCAATGGCTACAGGTCTGCTCCGATCTCGACATCCTCAAGTACTCTCTCATCTCCCTTTTTTGTTTTCTTGTCCTCCCTCCCCCCTCCTTGTTTCAAAACCTTAGTTTAACAATTCGATCTCCATTGCTAGATCCGTTATCCGTCCCAAAAACATCAAACTGGTAGTTGTCGTGGTCCAGTCTTCTCCTCAGGGTACGTTTTTTCCCTATTAGTTTTTTCTTCGTTTCTACGAATTTTTATCTCGAAACTCGTGGCTTACTCCTTTCCCGACTTTTTCTAGAGGAAATTAGCGAAGATCGTCTTGTGGCATTGCGAAAGCGGGCAGAATTAGATTCTAAGTACGTGCTCTTCTTCAATTCCAGCATAGACTCTGAACTCACACATCCTCTCTCCAGGCATGTTTGTCTCCTCTTTTTTCGTCTTCTATCTTGCACCCCTAGAACAAGAGGTTTTTCCTTCAATACCTCTCAACACGATGTATTTGCAGAATCGCTTCTGCTTTTGCAGAGTTGGCCCTTGCGTATTACAGAGAAGAAGGAAGGCGAATCAAAAGTCGAGTTGAGAAAAGGAGTTCCAATTCTCTTGATCTGAATGTTCGCTACTGTTTTAAAGTAAGCTTTCTCATTACCTACTGTAAGTGGAGTCATTTTTTTCCAAAGTATCTGCGAAAAGGAAGGCTCATTCATACCATGACTGCTAGTAGGTCGCTGTATATGCAGAGTTTCGTAGAGATTGGGGTGAAGCATTGAAGTTTTATGAAGATGCATACCATTCCTTGCGCGAGGTATTTTTTATCACAAATTATTTTGTTAATTTCAAGTTTTCAACCCATCTGTCACGCTAATGTATTCAGCTTCTTGTCAAGAAACTGCTTTTGATTATGACTAGCAAAATTGTTTACGCAAACAGATGATCGGGACATCAACTAGGTTGCCAGCGATACAACGCTTGGTCGAGATCAAGACCATAGCTGAACAATTGCACTTCAAGATATCAACGCTTTTGTTGCACGGTGGAAAGCTCATAGAAGCAGTGACATGGTTTCATCAACATAAAACATCATATGAAAAGGTTGTTGGATCCACAGAATTTATCTTTCTCCATTGGGACTGGATGAGTAGGCAGTTTCTTGTCTTTGCTGAGTTGCTGGAGACAAGCTCAGCAACTGTTCAGAGCTTTTCATCCTTAAACCACGGAACTGTGGAAATATCTATGACTGAGTTTGAGTTTTATCCTGCCTATTATTATCAGGTCAGTCAATTTTCCCCTATTGAGCGGATAGTGGAACATTTGGTGTTAAATTCTTCTGTGTCTTTTACCATTTAAAAAAAAAACATCATAGAAACTTAAACAACTACCTCGAAACCAATGCTAGCTTTTTATCCTCTTTCTCAAAAATTTCTAAGCTATCTGTGCCTAGTACAGTATGTTAAAAGTTATAATCTGTTCTTATCCATTGGAAAACTTCTTTCTACACGTAGTTGGCAGCTCATTATTTGAAGAATAAGAAATCTTCCTTGGAGCTGTTGTTGTCAACGTCTGAAACAGCTCAAACAATTGATAGCAGCTCTGAATCCATTACCCGTTCAGTATATGTGGGTCAGTTTGCTCAGTTACTTGAAGAGGGAGATGCTCTTACACTTCACTCGTAAGTTGTTTAAATTCATCCCACAAGTCTGCATAAAAAATTAATTATGCTACTACCCCCTCTAATGACATGATTTTTTAAATGTTTTTTCAGTATAACAGATGAAGAGTACACACGGTACACAATTTCTGAAGCAAAAAGATTTCAGGATTCCTTTGAAATTATTGCTTGGCTGAAGAGGTCGTATGAATCGTTTACTAACCTGAAAGCCCTGAGGATGGCTGCTCTTTGTGCATATGAAGTAGGCAGAGAGTACTTTTGTTTGGCTGATCCCAACAATGCAAAATTCTTTTTCGACATTGCTGCAAACTTGTACAGACAAGAAGGTTGGGTAACTTTGCTGTGGGAGGTGCTTGGTTACCTGCGCGAGTGTTCGAGAAACCTAGGTACTTTTAAAGATTTTGTAGAGTTGTCCCTTGAAATGACTGCACTGCCTGTAACATCTTATGACGATTCTGGGAACTTGGGAAACAAAAATTATGGTCCTGGAGGTCCTGCAACCGTTTCAGGGAGAGAAAGTATACATAGAGAAGTTTTTACTCTTGTTTGTCGTGAAGCCGAGCTGGTATCATCTACCGGAGGGAGTGGTTTCAAATTATCCACTGATAGCCCTCTTCATCTTGAGATTGATCTTGTCAGTCCTTTAAGACCTGTTCTCCTAGCTTCGGTTGCTTTCCACGAGCAAATGATCAAGCCCCGCGCTTTTTGCTCTATTACATTGTCCTTGCTTTCACATCTACCTCTTCCAGTCGAAATAGATCATCTAGAAGTTCAGTTTAATCAATCCACATGCAATTTTGTCATCAGCAATTCCCAGAGGCCCCTGTGGGCTTCTGCACCTAACGCTATGCAAAGTGGTAGCCAAGTGGAGAATGTGCCGTCACTGGTGCTTGTGCCGAATAATTGGTTAAGGTTGACATGTGCAATCAAGTCTGGTTAGTGATTAAATTATAAAATTGTTGCTTGTATCTTACACACTTTCACGTATTGAAGTTTCTTCATTGATATTCAGACTTCTTTTGGACGTTTTTGTATTCTTAGTTCCCAGTTAGCACTTGAACAAAAATAGAAAATAAAAGCGTAGAACTTGTATATATATTATAAAAGCGTAGGGAAACTGGTATGTTCTTGGTCGCCTAACTTTTCTTGCATTTCTTTGTTTCATTGGCAGAGCAGAGCGGCAAGCTTGAGTGTCTTTCAGTTCTTGCAAAATTAGGGACTCTTTTTACAATCTGTGTAAGAGCCGAGAGTCCTGCTGCAATGGAGGATTTGCCTGTCTGGAAGCATGAGAACCGTGTGGAATCTCTGCCAACAAAGGACCCAGTTCTTGCTGTCTTTGGCCAGAAAGCTACTCAAGTTGATGAACCTGAACCACAGGTGGACGTCACTCTAGGTGCTTCTGGCCCTGCTCTAGTTGGAGAAGATTTTACGATGCCTGTTTTGGTAACTTCAAAAGGTCATGCAGTATACAATGGTGAATTGAAGATTAATCTAGTTGATGTGGGTGGCGGTGGTTTGTTTAGCCCACGAGAAGCAGAACCGTTCTCTCTAGAAAGCCATCATGTCGAAATCTGTGGTATTGATGGGGCTGAGGGCAATGAAGAATCTGAGTCTGAAACAGGGAACATAAAGAAAATTCAGCAATCGTTTGGGCTGGTTTCTGTGCCAGACCTGAAGGAAGGAGAATCATGGTCGTGCAAACTAGGTATCAAGTGGCATAAACCCAAGCCTATCATGCTTTTTGTGTCATTGGGCTACTTGCCACATGGCAATGAAGTCAATAAGCATAAAATTCACATACACAAGAGCTTACAGATTGAAGGGAAGATGCCTCTTTTAATTAGCAATCGGTTTATGTTGCCATATAGAAGGGATCATCTATTGCTGAATAGGATCAAACCAGCCCCTGATTCTGAAGACATGTCTTCTCTGCCATTGAACGAAAAAAGCATGTTAGTTGTCAGTGTCAAAAATTGCTCAGAGATAGCGCTGAAACTGGTCTCCATGTCCATTGAATTTGATGAAGAGCAAGGAGGAACGTCATGTGTGATTCAGCAGGGTGGTGGGTGTGGAGATTCCCCAGGCTCTGCTCATCTTGCCCCAGGGGAAGAGTTTAAAAAGGTTTTCACAGTCATACCAGCAATGAGAACTCCAAAGCTTGGTTTGGGATCAGTGCATTTAAAATGGAGAAGGCAAGGAGGTAACGAAACACAGGCATGTGTTTCAACAAAGTACAAACTTCCTGAAGTAAATGTGGAGGCATCACCACTGGTAATGAGTTTGAACTGTCCTCCTTATGCCATTCTTGGGGAACCCTTCACATACGCCATTAGAATCTGCAACCAGACACAGTTGATCCAAGAAGCAAAGTTTGCTATGGCTGATGCACAGAGTTTTGTTCTGTCTGGGTCTCATAGCAATACGGTTTCAGTCCTTCCCAAGTCAGAACATGTTTTAAGTTATAAGTTAGTGCCTCTGACTTGCGGTGAACAACAACTCCCCAAGATAACGTTGACATCAGTGCGATATTCTGCTGAGTTTCAGCCATCTGCGGTTGCTTCAAATGTCTTTGTGTTCCCCTCAGCCCCACATGCCTAGAAAGCCAACCCTACGGCCAAGTAGTGTACTTTACGTGACTTGGGTTTGCAAATTCTCAGCCATTTTGTGGTTGAGTAACACATATTGAATCATTTGGTAAATTTTTGTTCCTGAAATGTCTGCTTCTGTGTACTATGTTTATAAGAATGGCTATTTTTTTTCCTTTTTGGAGAACTCAGACTACACATAGGATTAGGATATGCCTCTATTTACAAACACAATCTGATTTGCGATTCAGAACACCGACATATGTTTTTGTGGCCATAATTTTCTTTCAATGCAAAATGTGTGAGTTCTTTTAAAACGACCATTCGTATTCAATTAGCAAATATGGAATGTCTTACTAATAAAGTAATAAGCATCTTTAAGCTTCTTTAGCGTTTTCGGAATCTGTAATTGAAAGTACCTTTTGACGCAAGTCATTGTATTGCGCCTTTTGTAATCACAAAAATTGGGCCTTTGTAATCAGAGAATTGGGCATTTTGTAATCACGAGAAAAGATTCAGGAATACTTGGCATTGGGCTGGGCTTTAACTTTCTCCCTTTACCTTCTCGAGCTCTCCATTAAGGACTTGAAGTCGGAAGATCTGGAATCGCGGTTACTGACGGACACTCTTTATTGATGGAAAGCCGACCGGGAGTTTTGGTCGTCGGTTCCTCTGGCGTCGGCAAGCGAACCCTCCTCTTTCGTACGCGCTTCTTCCCTCTTTTGGATCCGATTTAACTTTTCTGTTGCTCTAATTTAAGGTTTCCTTTTATTCATCTGTTTCTCTGTATTGTTTGACGGGAAATTAAACATATATCTATGTGTAATCACAGGGTTGCTCTCTGTTGAATTTGAGGATTCATCGGAATCATCATCGCAAACAGAAGTTCATGGGTAAATATATCTTTAAGGATGGTGTTTCCTGAAGAATTTCTTACCATAAATGTTTGAACTTTTCTGTAACATGTACTTAAGCTGGACGATTAACACTAAGTATTACACTGCCGATGTTTCTGTATGGATATCACATATTCACGATGACTATTCTCTACCCAATCTCCCAATCTCCCATCCATTGGTGGCGTTAGTTATGGTCTTCGACTTGACTGAGGTTTTGACACTGACACACCCGACTCATTCACTATTCTTACTAGTTACTACCTTTACATCTGCATAATCGTTTGACCCAATTCTACGTTGCAGCTCTCAACTTTTGTTGCTCTTCAAGAGTGGGTTTCTCATACCGACATCAACAATTTTGATATATTATTATGCATTGGCAACAAAGTAGATCGTGTACCTCATCACCTAGCTCATGATGAATATAGAAGACGTCATTTGAAGGCAACAGATCCCTCTGAAAACCTGTATTCGGACATTGATGAGTTTGGGATCTCCGAAAGTGAAGGAAGCAGGTTGTTGGGAGGTGAAGAAGATACATCTTTAGATATCAGGGGAACATGTCTTGAGTGGTGCTTTGAGAACAACATCGAGTTCATTGAGGCCTGTGCATCCGATCCTGAGTTTGACAAGTGTAAGTTTTATATTTTTCAGGCAATCCTTCCTTCCTTCTTCATATTGACTGCAATGTGCAGCTTTTTATCTGGTTATTCCTTGTTTCCATCACAATATGCTGAACTTGCTAAGAGTTTTACATTAGTGGGTGAAAAGTAAGTGAGAGAGGATGAGCAGAGAATACATGTTCTATCATTACTGAGGCTCAGCGGGTTGTCCTTGTAGGTTTATCAGTCGATGGGGATTCCCAAGGTGTTGAACGTCTATTTGGAGCTCTTTCGGCACACATGTGGCCTGGAATGATTCTGAAATCGGGTGATAAGATAGATGAACCGCTGTTACCTCATGGTGAAGGTTATTTGTTCCTCCCGTATATATAGTAAGGGTTCTCCTTGGACTCATGTTTATTGTATCTTAAATTTCCACCTTATCAGAATTGTCGGAAGAAGAATTGGAATACGAATTGGAGTATGAAGTGCTATCAGCAGGGTCAACTGATCCATGGGAGAATCTTGATGAAAGATGGGTTTCTGCACGTGAAACTCATTCACATGCAAATGCTGGCAGATCCACTTCACAGGAAAACCTCCATGTAGAAAATAATATGGTGAAACCAAAGAGAGTTGCAGATGAAGAGCTGTGCCCTTCAGGGTCAAGGTTAGAGCCCCCGAATGAGACGGACAGAGCAATAGTAACAGATGAGAAACCTTTGGACACAGAAAATGAGAAATGTTATGAGTTTGAAGACGTGGAACAGTTGATGTCAGAAATAGGGAACATCCGGGACAATTTACGATTGATGCCTGATTTCCAGAGGAGGGAAATAGCTGCAAATCTAGCAATGAAAATGGCTTCCATGTTTGGTGGTGACAGTGATGACGAGGAAGAACCTGAGTGAGTCCGTTTACATCAAGTATTGTGGCAAATCAGCGTGAGCTATCCGTTCTTTATACATTTTATCAAATTTCATTTCTTATTTTGTGATAGGTTCTGGCAGTAATTCTCAGTGCACATGTAATACGAAGCCAGTAATCTATTCTAGTTATCTGGGCCGACCTGTGATGGATCTCTTTACTTTTTTTCTAGATATGTAAGAGTTCGAGAATACATACATCCTAATTGGTAAACTTGCCAAAGCGAATGTATTGTTATACATAGTGGAAAACAAAGACCCGACTGATTTAATTTTGCTCTGCATTCATTTTGAATATAAATCCATATCATTAGCAGGAACAGGCTTCACAAAGGAGAATTGGTTTCCTGGGCTAATATCTCCATTATTTTCCATCTCTGTGGGCTGATCCCCAATATTGACGATAGCAGGCCCCTCTATCGGTACAGGTGATAATGGCTCCGCTTCAAGATCAGACATGCTTTGGTCTTCATGGTTACTCATGTAAGACGTTCTCGAGTGACCAGTGATTTTAGAGCGGAGTAGAATGGATCCAGAGGTGTGAAAAGCTGAGGTAGAAGTGCTGGCACTGCCAGACCCACCAAGGGTCTCTGTTGGTGGCTTTCTTGCTTTGACTTTCTTCTTCTTTGCAGTCATGTGCCATTTCTTCAACGCCGTTGCCATTTGATCATCAAACACAGCTTTCTTCATGTGTGAACCCATCTACCCAGATCAACACAATAGTTTGTTTTATGGTTCCTTGCTATTATATCACTCGTAGACATGTATATGTAGAGTGTATAAAGGCTGAGATTAGGAGAATGTACCTGAGTAACTAGTGCATACAATGGAAGCGTGATGTAGCTGCATATAATCAAAGCTCCTACGCTGCAAATTTATCCAACTTCTTCAGCTCAGTAGAATCGTTCGAAAGAGAGATCTATCAATTGTTTTTTTCACTATTGAAGAATAAGTTTTGCCCCAGAGAGAGTTTTACAATGACAAGTTTGAAATTCGTGTGGAAACAAGATTTCAGTCCAAAGGAATACTGCATATGCCGAACAAAGAAAATGCATTAGTCATTTCTATCATTGAAGCTGTTAAAGAGAATACATCGGGCAAAAAGGCAAACTACAGTATTCGGCAAAGAAATGATGTTTACCCAGACCCAGAAGAAGTATGTTATCTGGAAAGCATTCTATACAAAAAAGAAAGGCATTATACAGAATTTACAGAATGGAACGACAAATAATTACAAGCATAGCATGCAAAGCTGATTCGGTACCTGAAACAAGGCGAAGTGAAGAAGATGAAGCAGCAACTGAGGGCGATAAAACCAAAAGTATTTATCTGAACCATTCACAAGAGGTATCCCTTGAACAACTGCATGTCTCTCTGTGATTCCAAGAGCCATTCTTGTTAGGATCGCTTGGAGCTTCGTACTGACCGCTAAAATGATCTGCAACAGTTGTTAAAATGAGAGTTACAAACCCTTGACACAATAGAATATTAGCTCAAGAGTATAATTGTCTTACAAGTACAGGCAGGATTGACGCTGATATGCCCTGGAAGGCATTTATTAGGAAGAAGAAGCCTCAGGAGAAGAAAACAAAGGACGATGAACCGTAGTTGTTGATCAAGACATTGAAGGTGATCGAGTTGACTTAATCAACGGTGGTTATGGAATGTTAAAGTCAATTATTTGTGAGACTTAGTATATAGTTAGAGTTTGGACTCTTTGTAAAGGTATGCAGGCATTTGTGTAAAGATACTCATTCTCATTAATAGAAAGACAATTAAAGAGAAAGTTACAGAGAATTCCTTCTGGGTGTGGTGAGGGAGCAGTTTTAATGCAAGACAACAATCCTCTTGCCTATTTCAGTCACGCATTCACAGAGAGGGAGCAGCGTAAACCCATTTATGAAAGGAGCTCGTGGCGATTGTCATGACGGTGTTGAAATGGAAACACTACTTGTTTGGCCGCAGATTTATTGTAAGAACTAACCAAAAGAGCCTTAAATTCCTTCTTGAGCAGTGTGAGGTATCAATGGAGTATCAACAGTGGCTAACTAAGCTTTTGGTTTATGATTTCTCCATTGAATATAAACGTGGTATAGAGAATAAAGCTACCGATGGTCTTTCCAGGTGTATGATTACTAATGATGCTCTCAGTTCTGTCTGCTTGTTTGCCTTGTCATTGCCTCAGTCTTTGGACTTGCATAAGATCCACCAAGAAATTGAATCTAGTGCAGAAATACATAAGCTGGTTTCTCAAGTTCAGGCTGGTCAGTTACCTGGGCTGATTTACTCTGTTCGTGGCAAGCTCCTCTATTACAAGGGCATGTTATTTCTTCCCCACAATTCAGGATTTTTGCCGTTGATATTAGCCGTATATCATGATTCCGTTATTAGGGGTCACGCGGGAGTCTTACGAACATTGAAGCGGTTATAGAATCAGTTCCATTGGCGAGGGATGAAGATAGTTATTGAGAAGTGTATTGCAGAATGTACTACTTGCCAAACTCATAAACATAGCACGTTAACACCGGCAGGTCTGTTACAGCCACTTCAGATCCCGGATCGAATTTGGTCTCACATTGCCATGGATTTTATTGAGGGAATTCCCTTATCGGGTGGGTTTAATGTCATCTTGGTGGTGGTAGATCGCCTCAGTAAGTTTGCCCATTTCATAGGCCTACGACACCCGTTTAATGCTGTTGATATAGCATTAAAATTCACTAAGGAGTCGACTTCATGGTGTTCCCGAATCAATTGTCTCTGATAGGGACAAGGTTTTCCAGAGTGCTTTTTGGATGGAATGTCACAGACTTGCTAAGACTAAACTTCGGTTTACATCTGCGTATCATCTTGAATCTGATGGCCAATCTGAGGTTGTGAATAGAACCTTAGAAACTTACCTTAGATGTTTTATCAGCTCATCCGCGGAAATGATCATCTTTTCTTCATTGGGCCGAGTATTGGTATAACTCTTCTTATCACTCTGCGTTGCATACTACCCCATTTCATGTTGTGTATGGTCGTGAACCACCTGCTTTGCTTCCATTTGAAGTTGGTTCTACTACGAATTTTTCTCTGGAACAATCCTTACTAGAAAGAGATCTTATGTTACAAGACATTAAGTATCATCTTGTACGAGCTCAAGAGGTGATGAAAAATGTGGCGGATAAGCATCAAAGGGACTTGGAATTTAAAGTCGGCGACTGTTTTTCTAAAACTTAGTCCTTACAGGCAACAATCTGTGACTAAAAGGTTGTGTCAGAAGTTAGCTGCCAAATATTATGGCCCTTTTGTGGTGGCTGAGCGAATAGGAGCGGTGGCGTACATGTTGTTACTTCCTCCTTCATCCCGCATTCACCCGGTGTTCCATATTTCACTCCTTAAGCCGGTTTTAGGAAAGCATCACAAGGTAAACCCGTTGCCTAACTCTCTGAATGATGCTGCGGAATTTGTGTTTATTCCACATGATGTCAAAGACGTTCGTTACAACTCTGGTGGCAATTTGGAAGTGTTAATTGAATGGGAAGGCTTGTCTGACCATGAAAGTACTTGGCTTGAGATGAGAGACCTGGTGAAGCAATTTCCTACCTTCAAGCTTGAGAACAAGCTTTTTCGAAATGCGAGGGTACTTGATATGTTCTGGAAAGCATTTATTAGGAAAAAGAGGCCTGAGGAGAAGAAAACAAAAGACGATGAACAGTAGCCGTTGATCAAGACATTGAAGGTGATCGAGTTGACTTAATCAACGGTGGTTATGGAATGTTAAAGTCAATTAATTGTGAGACTTAGTATATAGTCAGAGTTTGGACTCTTTGTAAAGGTATGCATGCATTTGTGTAAAGATACTCATTCTCATTAATAGAAAGACAATTACAGAGAAAGTTACAGAGAATTCCTTTGTTCATCTACTTTCCATGCGATTCTCTTAACAGTTTCCCAGCCTAAAAAGGATTGGAAGAATTTTTCAGTAACAGATTAGGTAGGGGAAGTGAATGCAGAGCTGGCTCACCATTAACATTCAGAAGTAGGAAAGTCACAAATGATGCCCACAGAAGTGGACTGCGTGGAAATACTTTATCAGCAATGTCCACTGACAACTTATCGCACTAGCATTGTGAATGTGTTTAGTGTTAAGTACCTTATTCCAACTACTACCTTGAAATCGTCTTCCAATGATCTTTTAATATACTTCTGGAAGTCGAACTTTCTTCAGGAGCTAAATGGGCCTATAAGAGACACACATAAACATCACTGTAGTACTAGGAAAATTCAAGACAGAATTGAGTTTTGCCTTACAGTGATGAAGCCATGGCCAGAGTCAAGTAGTCAGTCTTCCCAACAGATCGGAGAAACTGCTGTAGGAAGCACCACTGTAAATCAGATGGTTGAGAAGAGCAAATATCAACAACTTAATGCCATGAGGGCTTGGTGAAGACGAAGTAAATGCTTCTTACAGCATAAAAGAAGAAGGGGACATTTGTCCAGAAACTGGAATGTTGTCTAACGAAGGACGTCTCATGAGTGAACCTGAATCTTGATGGATCTATGCATAGAGAAGAGCCAACTTAGTGACCTATAGAACAATTTTTAGTTAAGAAGAGCTCGCCTACCGCGTATCTGCAGTCATGATGAATAGCTAGGATTAGGAAAAGAGGATATTGAGAAAATAAAGTCTGGTGTGTCGTACCTTGAGCCTGCCAAGCATCATGGTGATAAAACTGTAGAGGATATTAAATACAGCCATGAAGAACAAGAGGATGTGTAGCTGGTGCAAACCCGTGGCAGGTATGAGTGGTTCATGACCCTGCGAAAAACAAAAGAGTATACGATAACAAAAGAAAGAGCGTAAAGTCCACTAAAAAGGCAGCTAGAGATTACCTCTTTGCAGCGGGAAGAGGTAGTGGCACTAGCTAGAAATCTGCGGTGGGTCTTGTCTTGGCCATGAGTTAGAGAAGGAGCTAGACAAGGTAACATAGAGGCTGCAGCCTTTTCAGGAATACAAATCTTGAGAATGTACTTCTCTCCGAAGGTGAGTAACAAGGAAATGAATCCTAAAACCATCAGCTCGCCATCCATTTCATACATCTCAATTTTCTTAACCACAAGACAAAAGCAGAAGAAAGCAAATCTGTGATCTTACCGGCCTTTACTTTTTCCAAGGCGTCAAACAGTGACTTCTTATGTTTCTCCCACAGCCTCTGTACTAGGCACAAAAGAAGTTTAGAGGAGAACCAATGAGGAAGATAAGGGGAAATTCAGGGCAAACCGTGGCAACTCTGTGAGGAGCCTTCTCGAGAACAACAGAGACAAGGATGAAGAAAGTACAGACAAGGGCAACGGCCCAGGTGGGAGTCTGGGAGAGCCCTTTCTCTTTGGCGCCCCCTTCAGTGGAAGATCGGTCGCAGTCAGGAAGCAGCAGAGAGCAGATGGGCAGAGTTTTCCAACACCAAAAGCATCTTGTGGCCATAGCAGCCAAAAGAAGAAAGTCCTTTATCCTTGATTACATGAAACAATGCACAGGGCCAAGAGAGAGAAAAAAAAAACATAAAACAAATAAATGCTGGGTTGACTTGAACGTTCGTGTACCGTGATATGTTATGAAGCAATAAAATATAAATTATAGGAAGAGAGATCAATCATCAATGAATCGTTAAACACATTTATCAATCCCTTTTTGACTAATAGGTTATACTTTTACGATTGCTTTCCGCTTTTAGTTAAATATTTGCCAAGTTGCAACTTTATACATATAGTATAGAATGTTTGATTCTTTTCCGCCTGGTTCTTTCTATCATATGCTTTAGTCTTTTATCGATTATGATGTATTTTATATTGCGAATTGAGATTGTAATTTTAAATTTTAATTAATAGAAAAATATTTATTTGACAAAAAAAAAAGAAAAAAAAAATATTATCTTACTCTTGTCCATTGCTCCACTACCTACCAATCATTTTTTTGGGTTACTTTTTTCTTTATTATGTAGCTAAATGTGTTAATGTGAATGGGCAAAAACCCATATGAAGTAGGCCTCACAATGAATGCCTCATACATACCTACAATACATGGGCTCTTTCAAGCATATTTCTTATTTAGTTATATGGAAGTAAACGAGTACTGTGCCATAAATTCATCGAAGCTAACTCCCTGTCTCTTTCCTCCGACGCCGGTGGAGCTAGAACCACCGGGCTACCGTCGGCGTCGGACCTTCATTATTTCCGAGCCTGCTTCTTGTCTTCTTTGCCTTCTCTCTGTGTTGCCTCTTGATGTTGTCTTCTTTGTTTTGAATCCACTGTGTAGTCCTCATCCACCGGAAAGATTGGACGGCGAGGATAGAGATCGAAGCTCTGACTTCTGAGGACGAAGCCATCTTCTGCGTTCTCACCTCCAGCTCTCGTCGGCGGACCCGAGTTCGCATCTTCCTTTCCACCTTGCTATTCATTTCTACCCAACTCACTCGCCAGAATCCATGGTTGTTGTTGAAGATCGAAGCGATGGTTTTAGAGGACGAAACTATCTACTGAATCTTCACGGCCGATTAGCCCCGTCGAGGCTGAGAATAAAGTACCTTCCTCCGTTCCATTTCTCCTTGCTGGTTACATTTGTTTCGCTAGTCGAGGCTATAACTTTTCCGGGGGGTCATACCCTCCGAGATCGCTTTTTTCATCTACCATCACTACACGCGACCCCTCTCACGGCGGCTCTAACTCCTTCCAGAGGAGGAGCTCCGGCCAGATGCTTCGCACCATCTTCCACCAATCTTTCAGCTGATCCCGTCTCCTCTAAAACTCGATGGTCATCACGACAAGCGGACCAAGAGGATGATTTCCATGTCGGTCAAAGCAACTCCGGTGAGACCGTACTCAATGGCGGCGCCGTCATCTCATCTCATAGAGGTACATCATGGACTATGGTTTCAGTTTTATCATATGGGCCTACCATTGGACCATGTGTGTGGGCTTTAGTTGGAACCATTTCCTTTATTAATTCATGTTTTGTTAGTCCATTAGGATTTGCTTATGAGGACAAGTGAACCCTTTTAGGCCCAATACAGAATGTAGGTAAAGGTTATAGGATGTTTAGATCCATTAGTCTAATTTATCCTAGACAGAAGTTAGACTGTATTGGTTCTATCCTTTGGGATAGAATTTTGTCTAGAACCTCCGATATGGAGATCATCAAAAGCTCTATGGTAAAAAGAGCTTATGTGGTAGTTCAACTACTCTTCGAGGTGACATAACTAGGATTAGTCTTCGAAACACTGCCTCGAGACTCTTTATCCAACCTCTATCCAAGATTTCCAGAGCGTCAGAGTTCCCTCCGCCTGGCTATATCTATTATATGTTTTAGTTTCCTATCGACTTTGTTGTATTTTATGATTGTGTGTTGGAACTGTAACATCGAATTCTAATTAATATAAGAAGTTGTTTGACAAAAAAAAAAAAAAACGAGTACTGTGCCCTTCTTTTTTTTCCTTTTTTTTTGTCAAACATTGTGCCCTTCTTAAAACACGCTATTTCCAAGTCATACAACTATCTATCTTATCGTTGGGACTTGTACTACCTCTAAACCAGCTGGTCTCATCATTCTGAATTAATACCTTTTCTTGCTTAAACAAATATTTGACTCTCTTCATTTATTTATTTTATCTTATCCTCAGCTAATACGTAAGTCTCCGATACATATAAGCAAACGACGGTTTCCTCTTCTTCTTATTTAATTTAACCCCACGAGAGCCTATCACTTTTGTTTTTTAATTTCACACTCTGAATGTGCAATTTACAAAGAAGGGTTTACCTTAAGAGTTGAGAGCAAGATACATATATGAAGGAGTAGTGTTGACTTGGCGTAAAATAAAACGCGGAGAAAGAAAGATAGTAAGAAAGATATTGGGAGTAACAAGCTAGAGCGCATTATTTAAAAAAAGTTAAGTACTTACAACTTGTGTCCGTACAGAGTTAAAAACTCTCTCTGACACTAACCCCAAGATGGTTTCTCTTTAGATGGTTTATTGCTATTCTTGGCTAAATACCAAATACTACCTTTCCACTTTTCAAATATCTACCTGGTTTTTCAACTCTTTTGACCTTCTGAAAGTGGTTTTCCGGTAACTCTGGAGCTATCATATTTTCGAACCGATCTTTGTCTTCCTTTTTGGCTTGAGATTCTGGATCTGTTCTCGTAAGGAAGTTTTAGTTGATGAAAGGAGGATTTGAGTAAGGAGTAAGCTTGACGAAGTTATGTATGAAAGACAAAATGTCAACCTATCTTTCCGTAATAAATGCTGGAGCGTAATCATTTGTACTGAGAAGTATTAAAGAAGAGGTTCAAGATTTCTCCCACTTTAAGTGGTGAACATTAAATAGCTTTCAACTTCCCACTTGCTTGCTTGTCTTCTATCGAAATTACTACATGGAGGAAGGCCAAATTAGTGTTAACTTTCTCGGAAAAGCTATACTTTGAATATTATTCCCGTAGAAATACGGTGAAACTTTAATATTTATACTGTAACTGAAAGAGTATTTGCAGGTAGCTACTACATCACTTTCATATCAGGGCTTTGTTTAATATCGCTTTCAAGGATTATGGCAAAAAGATTAACTGCTGAAGAGAAGGGGAAAAGCATAATGATCCATGCCGAGAACCTGCACCTACAAGAATTAAAATACCCAATGTTGATAACACAGAGCTGATAGCTACGCATTCGTTAACTTTAATTGGGCGTGTAACGAACCCAAAACAACAAAGGATATGGTCCCTTATACCTTTTTTATCGGAGCTATGGAACACGACCTCGAAAGCAATTGGGACAGACTTGGGACAAGGACTTTTTCAGTTCAAATTTGGGAGTGAAGCTGATCTCAATTCAGTCTTGGAGAATCGTCCATTTCACTTTGGTCGATGGATGCTAATCCTTGAAAAATGGAAAGCAACAGTGGATGCTACATTTCCATCTCAGATCCCTTTTTGGATTAGAATCCATGGCTTACCACTACATTTATGGATGGAGGAGGTATTAACGAGCATTGGTAATAATATTGGGACTCTAGAAACAGTGGAGATTTCTCCCCATGCTGCAAGGGTGAGGGTGCATATTAATGGTCTCAAACCACTTATCACAAAAACCATTTTGGAATTGGAGAATGGACAAGAAGTAATTGTTCACCTGATGTATGAGAAACTGGGGAGGTTTTGTTCCCAATGCAATAGATTGGATCATGAAGCCAAAGACTGTGAGACAAAGGATGATAATCAAGTTATCTCAACCTCTCCCACTAATGCGTCATCAAGATACAACCGTGATTGTAGAGAAGATTCTAAATATTCTGCTGAGATCAATGATCATAGGTTCAACAGAAAAAGATCAAGGGAAGATAATTACTCTGGAGATAGGCGACACCTAGACAGAAGCTGGCAGCGAATTGATGGATCCAACATATCCCGATCTGTGGAGTCTCTGAGAAAAAGACCACGAGAAAATCTGGTTCACCAAGAAGGCACAAGGTTTACAACAAACTTGGGGAAAAGACCAATAACTTCTAGGAACTCCTACCATTCTGAGAGATACAGAAATTACCAAAATAATACTAACTCAGAGCAGTGCTGGAGGAAGATCCCAGATAGAGAGGCTATTTTGGACCAAACAACACACATTCCTGTGGAAATGTCTGATTCTTCACGATCTAGAAGACCACCACTGGAAAGAAATGATCAAATAAGGGCAGAAATTACAGATATTCCCCACCAAACCCTCCAGGATGCTGTTGGTGAACTGCGTGAAGTTATGACCCAGTACACCATTGTAGCAGATCCAAATGAGAAGACTATTCGTGAAAGACGTTTCCAACAAGCTATAGAATCTGGAGAATTCGAGAAATCAACAACTGAACTTGCAAGATCAATGATGGCTGATGAACTTGCCATTATGCAGGAAAAAAGTAAGGATTATGAAAAAGAACCTGAAAAGCTACATGTTTCTAGGCGATTGGGACCTGCAGCGGCTCCAGCTGTAGGAATGGTGAAGGAAGGGGCTACAACTCGCACCCCGGCAGCCTTACGCCTTGGCCCATCTGTGGAAGCTGATGGAGGAATTAAGATTCCACCTGAAAGGGAGCATGTCAAACACAGACTTGGGAATCCTGTAATAAAAAAGAAGATAGCATTTAGTCCTCCCCTCATTTCTCTAGTGAATGCTAAAAAGAGAAAAACTTTACAGAAAAGAGCTTCTCCAAAGAGGAAAGTGTTGAGCAGCAGAGGACTCAAATTTAACACAGGCATTAAAGGCAATACTCTCTTACCCCGATCAGAAGGACGAGGTATGAAAACTGATGGAATAGGTGCTGGCTCTACAAACCCACCTAATACACAAATAATTCCAACTATTACCAAGAAAAGGATGGATTTTCTGAACCCATCCGATCAACTTCCTTAGTGATGATGAGCTGGAACTGTCAAGGTCTAGGGAATCCCTTGACAGTTCGTCGTCTGCGGCATTTATCTGCAAAACACAAGCCAGACATAATATTCCTAATGGAGACTAAGAATAATGAGAAATTAGTCCTACAGAAGACAACAAGTTTAAACCTCCATCAATCTGAAATTGTCAATTCAACCGGGCATTTGGTCTGACAGAGTTCAGGTTAAAGTGAACTATGCATCACATGATTACATTGACACCCTCATCAAGTTTGAAGATAAGGAGTTTTATGCCACATTTATTTATTGTAATACCGACAAAAAGAAACGCATCGTTATTTGGAACAAGCTACTTGAGATTTCAGCCCTGAGGAACTCAGCATGGGTAGTTTTAGGAGATTTCGATGATATTATATCAAATGATGAGAAGAAGGGAGGTATAATTAGACCTGAAAGCTCTTTTATGGAATTTCGATCATTCATATCTGCGGCTGGACTATTTGACATTCAACATTTCGGGGATTTCTTCTCATGGAGAGGAAACAGACAGAATTCAGTAGTAAGATGCCGCCTGGATAGAGTGATGGCGGATGAGAAGTGGTTTGATCTATTCCCTTCAAGTAGAACTGCTTATCTGCATTTTGAAACCTCAGATCATAAGCCTCTGATAACCTTCCTGGAACCAGAAAGAAGGAAAAATAAATCGATGTTTAGGTTTGATAGAAGGCTAAAGGATAATCCAGAGATTCAGGAATTGATAAAGAAAAGCTGGAATCCTCAACAATCTCTTACTTTTATTTCTCGAATTAGTAGGACTCGAGCTGCCATAATTTCCTGGACTACTGAATCTAATAGAAACAGCAGGACTCTGATTGATGATCTGAAGAGAGAGCTTAATATTGCTCTGGAAAACCCCATATGTAACCTGCAGATTGTTAAAGAGATCACTCAAAGATTACAGAAGGCATATGCGGCTGAGGAAGCATTTTGGCAACAAAGAAGCAGATTACTTTGGCTGCAGCTAGGAGATAAAAATTCATCCTACTTCCATGCCATAACTAAAGCAAGGAAGATTCGAAATTCCATGTCAGTTATTGAAAATAATGAAGGTGAAGCTATGGTAAAGAAAGATGAAATACAAGAGACAGTAATAAGCTACTTTCAAAATCTATACTCCTCATCTAACTCATATTGTGAAGAAGTGGTTAGAGAAGCACTGAAAAAAAGAATCGAGGAAGAGGATAATACCAAACTAATTGCAATCCCCTTGTTGAGTGAAATTCGAAAAGCTGGATTCTCCATCCATGCTGATAAGGCACCAGGGCCTGATGGATTCTCAGTAGCCTTCTTCCAAGCAAATTGGGAAGTAGTAGGACCTGCCATCTCAAAGGAAGTTATAGAATTCTTCGAATCTATGAAGATGCACTCAACAACAAATTCAACTTATATAAGGCTCATACCAAAGGTGTTATCTCCGCGGAAAGTGTCTGATTTTAGACCTATTGCATTGTGTAACTTTGTTTACAAACTTATTGCCAAGATTCTAGCAAAGCGGCTAAGTCCTATTCTAGATAAGGTGGTATCCATCAACCAATCTGCCTTTGTCCCAGGGAGAAACATTACTGATAATGTCCTCATCACTCATGAAATCATGCACTCTCTCAACACCTCGCAAGCTCGAAAATATGGTGCAATTGCAGTAAAGACTGACATGACAAAAGCGTATGATCGACTCGAGTGGACATTTATAAAATTAGTTTTGGAAAGATTAGGCTTTCACAGAAAATTCATACAGTGGATAATGATATGTATTACTTCTGTTAAGTATGCAGTGATCATTAATGATCAACCAAAAGGCAGAATCATTCCAACAAGGGGTATTAGACAAGGAGATCCCTTGTCACCCTACATATTTATACTATGTAGTGAAGTCCTATATGGGTTATGCAGAAAAGCCGAGGAAAGAGGAAGCTTACCTGGTTTAAAAGTCTCAAGAGAAGGCCCAAGAGTTAATCATTTGCTATTCGCAGATGATACTATGTTCTTTTGTAGGGGAAATACAAAGAATATAGCAGCCCTGCAGGAGATAATCACAAAATATGAAGCAGCCTCAGGTCAGCTCATAAACAAGCACAAGTCTGCCATTACTTTCTCGAAGAAAATGTCACAGAGAATGAAAACAAAGATAAAGGAACAACTACATATAAATCAGGAAGGAGGTTTGGGAAAATATCTGGGCTTACCTGAACACTTTGGCCGCAGGAAAAAGGATATTTTCAGCTCAATTATTAACAGAATACACCAGAAACGCGTCAGCTGGACCTCCAAGTTCCTCTCACCTGCAGGGAAATACATCTTATTAAAGAGTGTTTTAAGTGCAATGCCTGCCTATGCTATGACTTGCTTCATGTTGCCGATCTCTATTTGTAAAAGAATCCAGTCCGAGTTTACTAGGTTCTGGTGGGATAGAAATGGGGAAGCAAGGAATATGGCATGGATCTCTTGAAGTAAATTAACAAAAACTAATAAGAATGGGGGACTTGGTTTTAAGGATATTCAAGCGTTTAATGTGGCACTACTTGGTAAAATATCATGGAGGATTATTTCTAACCCTGAATCCTTACTAGCTCGGATACTTCTTGCTAAATACTGCAAAGAAGATAATTTTTTTAAAGTGGCTAAACCAACCTCTTGTTCCCATGCTTGGAGAGAGATTTTGCTCGGAAGAGATCTGCTTAAATCGCGTCTTGGATGGACGATAGGTGATGGTAAAAGCATCAAAGTATGGTCTGAGAATTGGTTGTCTACCTCAGTGTGGAAAGCACCATATGGACCTACAACAGAGCAAGACAAGGAGATGAAGGTATCAGAATTGATATTAGAGGAATCTCGAGATTGGAATGTTGAAAAGATAAAACAAACTTTACCTCTTTTGGAAGCGGAAATAAGAAGCATAAAGTTAAGTGTGCAACACACTAATGATAAGCGAATTTGGTTGTGCAACTCGGATGGTAAATACTCGGCAAAGTCTGGATATCACAGGGCAATGGAAATTAAGCTTAAAGGCCAAATACATGGACAAGTTAAGGATATGAATTGGATCAAGGAAGTATGGGCGATCCCCCTACAAGCAAAGATCAAGTATTTTATATGGAAATGCATCAATCGAGCGGTTCCAACAAAGTGACAACCTCCTATTAAGGCAAATGGCGGTAGATCCTAAATGCCATCGATGCGGCGAGATTGAAAGTGTTGAACATGTGTTATTTAACTGCAGTAATGCAATGCAGGTATGGAGAAACTCACCTTTTGTCAATTTTCCAGAGCAAGCTAGGAACTGGCCTTTCCGGAAAGCATGGAGAACAATCTATAAACTCAATGTGCTACCACCCATCGACATCACCAAGACCCCGCTAGCTGCTTGGATAATCTGGGCATTATGGAAAGCGAGAAATCATCTGGTGTTTAAGAAAATTGCCTAATCTCCGGACGAGACACTAGCAGTGGCAATAGCCTCGGCTCGAGAATGGGAAAAAGCTCAACAGGAGAGTAATAAGAATAAACTAAACAAAGGTGGGAGCGAACCAAACCTGATCAGGAACAAGGCGGTGTGCTACTCGGATGCGGCTTGGAGTGCAAAGGATCGAACTTCGGGCTCTGCGTGGATTATCGACTCAGGAAAAGATCCGCCGCGCATAGGTTCTCAGATCCAGGAGTTTGTGGCATCACCGCTGATCGCTGAAGCTCTTTCGCTGCGTTCGGCGATGATTGATTCGCTGGCCAATGACTTCACTCAGATCACTTTCCGATCTGATTCTTTGAAGCTTATCACTGCCATCAAGAATGGAGTGAACATCTCGGAGATCTTTGGCATCCTCACGGATGTAACCTATCTTCTCCCTCTCTTCAAATCTGTGCATTTGGAGTTTATCTCTAGGAATTTTAACAAAGAAGCTGATTCTGTAGCAAAGAAAACTCTATCTTCCTTCCTTTCTCGTTTAAGTTCATGTAATGTGGAAACTGAACCGTTGTAATGCTTTTCTTTAATGAAGAAGCATGTTTGACAAAAAAAAAAAAAAAAAAAAAAAAAAAAA